>CM051639.1:11790281-11825281 GCA_028020825.1 Podargus strigoides
CCCAGGCGGCGCGGGCTCTTCAAGTGCCCCTTCCCACCGCAGCGTCCACCACGCTCCTCCGCCGCGCTCCCAGGAACACAGACCAGGTGTCCAGCCGCCGTGCGTGCTGCGTCCTTACTGCGTCCTCACCTCGCTGGAAACTGCTTCTGCGCATGGAATGACACCACTCACCCCGCAGGATTTCACACCAAGCAACAGCCAGGCGGGATGGGATGTATGTCAGTCACTGTGTGGAAGCCCCAGGACCGTGGTGGTGCCCCAGGCTCTGTCCCAGCCCCTGTGCAGGGCGGGCAGGGCCATGCCAGCCGGCGGGGCTCAGCACCGGGGCACAGCCATGGCACGGCTTTGGCGACACGCTGGCTCTCAGTAAGGGCAGCAGAAGGCTTCCAGGACAAACACAGACCCTGCATTTTTATGTCACATATTTGTTAGCATCTATGCTACGTAACGCAGATGATAACCCTACAAACAAACCCATGTCAGCTGCTCCAGGAGAGCGCAGGCAGCACATGGACCAACAAACCCGCAGAACACACAAATGCTTAAAACAAACACCCCATGCAAACGTATTTCGGATTCAGATGAGGATCACTCTACTCTGCTCAGAGGCAAAACATTTAAATTAAAAAAAATGCATTTTTTCACACTGAGATTTTAATCCTGGATTAATTATTTTAGATGTTTTCCATATTAATTACAGCAGTATTGCTTCTTTCTTAAGTTCTTTATCTACTTGCTTTGAGTAAAGCTATTTAATACAGGAGATTGTGGAAAACATTTGTTCATGATTATCCAGACATACAGTCAAACAAGACTGAAACAAGAGCAGCATGCAAAAATGTATTTAAGGACTATCATCCCAAAATGCTGCTAAAAGCTATTAACCAGTACGTGTTAATTGCCACAGCATTCATATTAATTTTCACTTCAGGCCCGACATTGTGGAATATTTCCCCTGATACATTTTAAACAAAGTTTAATTTAAGGAACTGCTTCTATCAACACTTATGAAAATTAACAGCCAAGCAATTAGCACTCATGAATTATCCCTTCCCCCATGCTTTCTACAGCATCATTTTAAAAACAGTTGCTACAAGAGAAATTGTTGGGTTTTAACCCATTACCAAAATTAGCCACGAGAAACCTACACTACTACGGTTGTGATTGGAAAAGAAATAGTCTGAATTCCTAGGGTGAAAAGATAACCATTGCTTTTACAATAATTAATGCAAGCAGGCAGGTGATGTGCAGGTACACTGAACGGTGTGAATCTCACAGCTGTGTCACCGAAATGAGCCATTACCACACTCCTGTGTTTCATTTGCAGTACCCAGTTATGGCTTTTAAAATCTGTCTTAGGGTCAGCCTTATTTTCCCAGCCTTATCAACAGTTGGAACAATAAGCCATCAACATCTGATTGTTCAAATTCTGTAAACAGGAATATACCTGAAGTTATCTAGAAAATGGATGACAATTTAATTTGCCTGCAGATAAAGGAAATCAATTTGGCCACTGATTTCTTAACCCTTCGAGTAATTTTCCATACAAATGACAACTGAAGTAATTGCAAATAGCTAACGGCTTCTCCTCTCACAACATTCTCAATAAGAATTTTCAAGACTTCTTAAGCAAGATGTACAGCCCACGGTTTACAAACCGTGCGAACAGATGCAGGGGTTAGGCTCACTTCAACTATTTGAAGGAAAAACTGGAAGATGGAGCCAAGAGTAGTTACTGTGCCTTTAAGAGCTGAAGTTTTAGAGCACACAAGAGCCACAGGTCTGTCCTGAGTAGCACTGGGGCAAGAACCACCCACGGTCTTGAGCTGATTAAATGCTCCCATCGTAGCTGCATTCCAGAAGCCATACTCTCTACTATTTTGATAATTAATGAACTGATCAGAACAAGAAGAAATTAGAGTGCTTTAAAATTTTACTATTTCATAAAATTGCAGAAGTGGTTATGAAAAGGACACTAAATCTGGCAGGAGACACCTGTGAGACGTAAGCATTTCAAACTGGTTGGGCTGCTGTTATGGCACACAACGTTTTCTTATTTTTAACTGATTTATACTAATCAATACATCACATGTATGGGAGAGAGGGGGATGAAGAGAATGGTTTTACTTGATTTCAGGTCAGTTAGGGAGCTGAACTAGTGGTAAGCTAAAACCACTCAAAGCAGTTAAGATGAGTACACACACACACAAAGAGCTTTGGTACCACAAGTGAAGCTTCCTCATGCTTTTCCAGTGACCCACAAACCCAATGTTATTCTACAAGCTGAAATTTTGTGATACAAAACTCACATATGCACATGATTCTATACATATAAACCAAAGGCCTAGTTATAATCTTAAAGATTTCAGAGCCAATGTGATCCCTTGAGTAAATACATAATTAAGTAGGGTTTTTTTAAGACATGTTTAATTAGGCCCCTAGCCCCTCCTCATCCCCCCTGCCTCTCCCCAATTATGTACCATTTCCCCAAGAGATATGTGGCTCTGTTAATTATGTAAATAAGTCATGCACTACTCCCTGAAAGAATTGTATTTATGTGAAAAATACTGCTCATCTATTATCAACGAAAATAAACACGAGACCTACAATATTTTACTAAAAAGAATTTTTAAAAGCTAGGTGTTTTTTGATTTTACATTACTGTCTGAAAATACAACAAAACTGAAGTAAAATAACTCACTGCTAAACTATGTTTCTTCTACATCTCAGATGGTCAAGTAGGTATTTAAAACACAGACAATACATACAGAAATATAGAAAATAAATTTCATAAGCATACCATTGACAAACTTACCAGCATAATATAAACAATGCTGTTAAAATTGATATAGGGAAGTTATATTCTAACAAAATGCCAGTTCAGTTATTTTGGAGAGTTATAAAGATATTCTAGATCATAATCGAGTTGATTTCTATCATACCCAACAAATCACATCTGAGTAACACTGAGGTATTTCATTAATAGCTCAAACTATTAGGTACAATTTCCTTCAAACGGATCAAACACCTGCTAAATGCATCCGGCATTTACATATGAAAATTAAGATGCTCATTAGTCAACAATGAATCAATACAAGAAAAAGTAGTCTGGATTACCAGAGTGGGAAGGAAACACGCTTAAGTTCCTCAAGTTTCTGAGAAAAATTCTAGCAGGCAGCCCAAACCATGCTCAAGTATTAAAGCAACAAGATGGGGACACCACTGAATTACAGTAAATTCCTCTTAAAAATAAAATACTTTTCTTACTTCCCCTGTGCATGACTGTTGGAAGCACATTTAAATGTCTGCCAAATTGAAATTTCACAACATAAGAACAGCAAGCTTTGGGATTAGAAAAAAGGCACCTTAGAGGTGTCAGCATCGACGTACTGCTATCATCTATAACTGAGGCCAAACAGTTTGAAAAACTGAGTTAACATGAATTACTACTTACTAGTAAGGATAAAATAACAATATAGGCAGCTTGTGCTACGTGGACTTCATAGTTTAAAAGCTCACATTTTATAAATATCCTAAATACTTCTAGATATGGAGGTGGAATTACATATCTGTGACTTTCCACTTTAAGAATACTTAACAGAATCTGAAATTCTTCCATCACAATGGTAATGAAGCTCAAACTTCACACTCCCACAGGAGATTCCACAAACAAATCCAGCAGAAAACAGATCTGTGCAGTGTTTATAATTGTTTTGGAATGATATGACACTGATTCATCACACCAGTGTTTATATTTCAATTTCCAGAGTTTATGACAGAAAAACATTTGACAATACAGAGTAACTAAACTGCACATGGGGAAAGGCAGTTAGCCACAATTCTGAGTAAAATCGAATGCAAGCTCTCGAAATGAACGCAGTCAAGGAATGCATTTGACCTACGAGGTTTGTAGGGAACCTCCTCCGTGTATTACATGAATCAGTACTTGTGCAGAACTACATTGAGTCCTTTTTTTGCCCCAGATATTGACCTATTGATGCTTCAGTTTTCTACCCTCAACATAGACAGTGGCTCTCCCCACTCTTACTGGAGCATTCTGAGGATAAACACAGCATAAATCACGGATATTCGGCAAGTGCTGTGATGTGGCTGGACAGAATAGGTTATTTTTAAGTGCTAAATAACCAACCATTTATACAGGGGGTCTCACCATCAACTCTGCAGAGAGATGTCCCAGGACTCTGCCAGAGTAGATGTTTACCTAACTGACCTGCTGGAGAAGGAAACAGCCAGGTGAGGTATGTCTCATGGTAAGGCACACCTCCCAGTAAGGTGTAATTCTGTAAGGAAAACAGGAGAAATGGTTCTACTGGACCTGAAACGATTACATCTAAGACTAAGAGGAGCATGTTTCTAGACAATCTCTTTCAAATAACTGATGGCCTACTATAAAGTCTAATTAAAGCCTGACCAAGTGACCGCACAGGAGAGCTGCCTAAGGCCCCTTGTCATCAGGTCAGGACCCACCTCAGTACAAGAGAAAAACATCTGCTCCACTCACCTTGCCATCAAACTTGGAGTACTCATTGAAGGGGTTATTCAGCTGCAGCGGGCACTGCTCCAGGCGCACAGACAGTATCGACTGCTTCCCAGAACTCGGGGACTTCACTCTGAAATTCTTTTTTTCAAATAGCGAGCTCAGCTCCTCTGCTGTGGGTCAGAAAAGAGATGAAAGTAGTTGTACTAGGAGATGCACAGTGGTTACTGGTTACCATGGGCAGATAACACTGTAAAGAGGTGGAACAAAATCAAACACACAAACCAGGAAATGCTTTAGCAGGGCAGAGCCCACCACCACTCTTCCAGAGCCCAAAGACAGGAACCATAAGAAGTTTGAATGATGCTCCTGTTCAGGCTGAGGAAAAGATGAATGTTTCCCATACAGACAATGGAACTGATCACTACAAGATCCACTCGAGTCGAGATAAAAATCAAGATTCAAAGAGAGAATGACACATTCCTGATCTCTCTGCATGCCTACTTTTTTCTAAGCAAACAATAAAGGCTCTGCAAAAGAACTGCTGACACATCTACAACAGGCCATGCAAAGGCATTTCCGACTGAGCTTGTAACACATAACACTAAGATATATTACAGGACAGTATTACACTACCCCATTACTATATCATAATGTCGCTGTGCTGTCAGCAGTACGCTTGGGACCACATCTGATCCAAAAGAATAATTTCTTTGGATTTTACTTCTCGTGGTAGACTGGATTCCATCTCTAAAAAAATGTCAAACTTGAAAACACTATTCCAGATAAACAGTCTGGGCAAGAAAAAAACCCCACGAACTTTCTAAAACCTAAGGTGATTACAGTTAGTGAGTTCTTTGTGTGGTCTCTGAAGGCTCATGAAGGCCTCCCACAAGCAGCTCTTTTCATATGAAGAAACAACATTGCTGAATTTGCAGCACCAGTTTAACTCAAAATTCACAGGTATACGTTAAAAAAAAAAAATAAAAATTAGAGCTTCTTATGTCATAAGGACACTACAAAATCAGGACAGAGCCTGGGGTGGTTCAGCATATTAGTACCAATGGGTCTCGTCTGCAAGAAACTGTGACTGAATCTGGACAAGTGTTTTCCACATCTGCTCTAGGAACCAGGCACCCCTGAACTCCATCAATCACTGCCCGAGACCCAACACCAGCTCTCCTGGACCGCCTCTGTGCTGCGCTCCTGCATTTGGATTCTCTCAAAGATTTACATTGCTCCTCCAGGGAAAGGAAATGGCTCCCAGGGCAGAATGACTTGGGACTTGATCTGCAGGGAGCTGGTAATTCCTTAAAATGCAAAATTAAATCTGTCAAATTATAGCTAGTCAAAAAGCTCAGTTTATTTTTATCAGCAGATTGCCTGAAAATTCAGACAGTTGGCAAAAGTGCTAAATCCTGGCACTCTGAGATACCCACCAGTCTTGAGAGAGGCTGCAATTAGCCAAAAAAGCTGATTAAATTCTTCCTAAATGTGGCAACTTAAACTCCATCAGGTGTTCTGTTTTTTCCATTACATCTATCTTCAAGGCAGCACATAAAAGAACTAAATGCCATGGTGGAGCCCACACAAAAAAAAACACAAACAGCACAGACCCACCAGGAACCTGGAGTGCGACTGCAGCTCGGTGTAAAGACATGTCAAGCGTACATAGTTAGGGATAAAGAGAGAGAACTGCATCATTATTGGTCAAATGCTATGAAACACTGAGCAAAGAGTTGGAGGTTACGGTGGATTAAACTTTAAAACCTACAACTCTGCTTACAGAGGCAGAAAGGCAGGAACACTTTAGAATGCATTAACAGAGGTATCAAACACAGCTAAACGCCGTCCTGAGGATTAGTGCAACCGCAGCGCTCACGTGAGCAGCTTTGTTCACTCCTCTAAAAAAGATATTTTAGAGCTGGAGAAGGTTCTGCAAACGACAGCCAGGAAGATACAAGGATTTACACAAAAAAAGGAGATTACACGGGGATCTGATTAAGATACACACAAATTTTGAAAGTAGGCATGAGAGACTGTACAAAGGTTTGAATGTGTGTCAAGTACAACAGGAAGAGATTCTAGCTTGAGCTACAAAACAAGAGAATTGAGACAGATTCTTCATTTCATAGAGTACAATTTAAACAATGTAGAATCATGGAATCAGAAATACCTAATTATATAACTAAAAAAAAAAAAAAAAAAGAATAGCATATTTTTTGAGCAATCAGTGATAGTTTTTCCAAGGAAAGGCTAGATAAGCTAAGGCAGCATTTATTGTCCTTTCAATTAAGTAAATCATGTTTACACATTATTTCTTAAGATTTTCCTCTTCATATTCTATGAAAGTAACCTCTGTGAAATTTTTCATCACATTTGTACACCAATGCCACTGGAAATAGCTAGAAAGCCCTGACTTACATGGAGATATTGATCCTGCATTTTGAATGCAGACACTTGCCAATCACCCCCGCAGAGAGCAAAGCCATCTCCTGCTCCTCACCCCCCTTCACAGCACCACCAAGAGCTTTACTACCTTCATTTCTTGTTCATTGAGACAATGGAAGCCTTAGAAGACAACGAGGCTACAGGATGACAATGTACACAGACACTGTATTAATACCTTATATTGCAAAAAATAAAGCAGCCACTCAAATTAGTTCGGACCAAACCAGATTTTAAACGTTTTTTCCTTTCCTTTGCCTTTATTGATCATTTAGAACACCCTGGTCATAGCTGAACACAAACGAGAGGCCTGCAGCACACCGCCCCCCAGCAATAAACTCTGGGAAACAGAGCTGGGGATGGCAGGCAAGCACAGCAATCAGTATTTCCTCGATGCTTAAGGGAAAATTACAAACAGGAAATGCTGTAACCATCAAAGGTAGAAATAAAAACAGAGGGAGAATAGAAGATCTTTTCTTTTTACCTGAGTAAGAAGTATTTCTGTCTTTCCACTGAACGTTTTTGCATTTTATTTGATTTTGTCTCTCTTTCCGCAGACGCTCTAGTCTCTGGGCTTGAAAAGAAATATTATAACTATAAGTTTGTCAATGAAAGTTTACTATAAACAAAGACATAATTAACTACCTTTATATGAATAAAGATGTTTTATACTGCATATGTAGGGGAAAAAGTCATAAAATTTTAAAGGTGGCACCCCTGAAAAGCAAATACCAACAAAAACATGAAAATGTTCTTGATTTATAATTGAAATTAGAGGATATAAAACATTAATAGAGATCATAAAGATAGTATTAACATGGAAGAGAATAATAAAATGTGAAAACTTCTGTGATTAATATGACATTTCATTATATAAATCATTAATAACGGTCTTAAAGGAATTTTAATGCACAAATGAACTGAAGTGAATATTACATTACAGGAATAAAATTACTGTTATGAATTACTCTACCCGTTTCAAAAATTAAAGATAAATGAACTCAGACTAGACTATTAAAGTTTTAAATATAAAATCCTTTATCTAAAAATCATGAAAATTATAAAATGTCAAAGCTATATAAATTAGCATAGCTTTTTCTTCAGTGTGCTGAAACAGTTTATAGGTAGTAAAATAAATGATTTGTATCTTCACAACATTAGTCAAATCCTAAAATGAATATAATATTTCTTTATGTATATTTTGACTCCATCTTCCAAATACGGATTGGAAAAAAGCCTCGAAGAGTTGTAACATCACAGAACTCACAGGCCAGGGTCCCAGATCAATACCTCACAGTATCTCTTTGCTAACAGCAACATCTCCCAGGATCTGGTCAGCCACACCTGGCAGAAGGTACCCCAGAGAGTGACCCCAAGAAACATCTGATGTTACGAAGTGTCCATGCAAAATAAGCAAGCAGATTAGACTGGGAAGTAGGACCAGCAAAGCTGGTCACTGAAGGAAACAATCTGCTGGATATATTAGCAATTTTGATGTATTGAGATCATTCATTAACTAAAATGGGTTTGTAGAAGAGATTCGAAAATGCTAAATTGCTCTGACAAGTTTTAGATACAACTGGAGTTCCCTGAGCCATTTCACCAATTAAAAAAGGTTAATGAACATTTTCTACCCCTCCTGTTATTATTTTTTTTACACTTAGTCTTTGAGCTCAACTGTGGACACAGAAGAAAATTTTTTCACCCCCATAAAAACTCTGAGCCTGGGAACTGATGAAAAAAATACTACTTTGAGGTTTCACAGCTGTAACGAGCGGTTTAAGGTACAAACACAGAGATTTTGATGCCTATTTCCCATTTAAGTCAACATTAAGTCAGTGCCTAAATACCTCTGTGTATCTTACTCTTTGTGAAATAAGAGAAGATGTATCCCCACTTAAATATTGGGTAAAGTACTATTGCAGCACAGATATTTTATCCTGAAAGATAAAAAAAACCCCTTCTTTTCTCCAATTACTATCCAGACTGTAGCTCAAAATTCCCTTCCAAAACCCCTTCCTCCCAAACAGGCCACCAAAACATATGTTAGTTTCGCATGTAAACAATGGAGGAAGGAAAAAACAGACTAGAAATAAGGATATTGAATGTTTTTATCCTATTGGATACTTTCACCCCTTGTCAAAACAAGCATACTGAAGTGCAGTCACCACCTGCACCACCTCCACCTACGGCTGACCACAAATGATCATTTGCTGGGGGACTGTACTACAGCAACTCCAAATTAGATGGAATTATCAGTACCTATTAGAAGTCTGAATTATTTAAGGTTCATTCCCACAAGAAGCATGTTAGTTTGAAAGCTTATGGTGTGAAAAATGTCACTGACCAAACGCAGTTCTTGTTTCATTAACTATTAGCAGCTGGATAAGCCTTTGTTCCCAGTCATGCTGACTGGGAGAACCTGCTGCTGTCCCCTACGTCCTGCACAGACCTATCCCCTACCCCCAACACCCTGCCCAGACCTGTCCCCAGGTTTTTTCACCCCTCTGGTCAGGGCAGTGAGGAGATGGAGCCCCGACCACCCATGGCCCCGCTGGCTGCGGGGGAAAGGGGAGGAATGCAGTGGCAGACAGCCCCAGTTCTCCCCAGAGCTGACGTGCAGTACCCCAAATACATCTCACCCGCTGCACACCCCGTTCAAGATTAAGGGGATAACCTGGATATTAGAATGCACATAAAATTCACTTCCAAATTTGCATACCAGGATGAGAACCACCTAGCAACTGACACTTCTATAGTCTCTAGGGAGACGTGTAGAGTCTTCTACAGTAACAGGATTTCTACAGTTTATGGAAATGATACTAACCTGGGAAGGTAACACAGAACAAAACAGCTTTGCAAAAGATAATAAAAAGTTATGTTCCATCCAAAAATAATGGTGGAAGACAGCATCAACACAAATAATTTTATTTAGCAGGGTACAAACCCAAGGAGAATAAAGAAGAGCTTGCATGTTAAAAAAGTCAGCCACTATTACCTGTTGATACACAAAATTACACCGTCTTCTCTTTCCAAACCTAAAAACCATTATCTGCTTCTCAAAGAACAAATGTTCCTGCTCTTGCTAAATCTACTCAAGTAGTTATAGATTAAGCAAAACAAGAAATGTCCTTATGTTTGCTCATTTTTGGAGCAAAGCCTGCAGATTTCACAGTTAATGAGTTTTTGTACTTACGAGATGCATGACACCTTGTTCTATGTATGTACCTCTCCTCTTCCATCAACAACTTAGATAAGTACTTGTGTAAAGCAAAAAGCATTTAGATAAAAAGTAGTTAACTTTCCACTTAACATACTCTTCTTCCTCCATTTTTGAAGAGGGCTCAGTACTGATCAACTTGCATTCTTTGCAGGCTTTTTTCCATCCTGCTCTGTTCCAGATCGTGGCCTGAATGACTTGGTAATTGCACTAGGTTCCTGGTGGCACCAGCACCCACAACAGAACATTAAAGACATGCCAGAGGAAAGGAGGAAAAAAACTGGCTCCCAATGGACTGAGCACCCTAAGCATTCTTTTAGAATATGCCACCAACTGGAAACCGAAGTGATTTCAATTCATAATTTAAATGGAGATTATGCTATTAGTCTACTCACTTGGTGAAATAATCCTTCAGAATTATTTTTTGGAGCAATTCTATAAAACTTTAAACTTTGCCTCTGCTTCCTCATAAACTGAACCATCAACTGAACTAAACAGGACCCCAAGAGCAATGCAAGGCAGTGGGGCACACTAAACTTTCCACCATGACCTACAGTCAGTTGCAGCTTTATATTCAGCTTATTTTGAAATCTAATGCTCCACTGCAAGAGATGAGTGTCTTGTCTTTTCTGGAACTTTTGACAACCTATTTATAAAAGGTATTTCAAGGTATTCAATACCATACAACATTTTACTTGTTCAGTAGAGCACAGATGTTTTTTCTGAGCTCTAGGTGGTGTTATAATACCTTCAGAAATAATTTGAAAAAATACATATAGCGTAACACAGAAAAAAAGAGATCAGTATTGACCACCCTGTACCAACCTTTTCATATCTATCTCAGAACTTTTGTTCATAGCATTCCTCGGGTATAAGTCTGAACCCCCTCATGTGAAACAACAAATGGGACAGCTTTCTCCCAGCCAAGACAAACTGAGGATATTTTGAAAAGGCGTACATCCTTAAACTTTCTCATTTGGCAACTTAAATCCTAGCTCAAGTTCCTCCTCAGAAATAAAACTTCAGAAGGTAAAACACAGACAAATCATTCACTTTGTGGGCTCACATCTAACTTCATTCCTCTCTTTTATAACAAATAGATTTGATGCCTCACTAGGTAGATTCTTCTCAGAAAATAACTATCCTGTTCAAAAGTTAACACTCCTCCAGACATTAACAATAGAGACATCAAAGACTGTTCATGTACTTTGGATTTAGACTTGATCTCTTTACAATTTAAATTTTTTTTATATATAAAACTGACTACCTCAATGTTCCTCTGCACACGAACGAGTAAAACAGCAATTAAAACTCGGCTGACAGCACGCTGAGGTAACTGAATGATTACACGTCCTTTTATAAAAAGGGTCTCGACATTACAAAAGGAGAAGTTTGACAGATCGCTAGCTAGTCATGCTCTGGTTAGTCCATGCAAGCCAGACTAACAGAAACTGAATTTCAAAGGCGAATGTTACCTTGGCTGCCAACATCACTTACCTGTGTTTGATCGTCTTCTGATTCCAAAGTCCCAGCTTGAGGTAATATCGACTGATTGGGAATATACATAGCCCTGAGTCTCACCATTGCTCCCCTGTGTTTCTGAACCACTGTCCCCACATGCTGACGAGGGATTAAACTTCTCCAGGTCGACATCGTGATCTATCAGGACCATTTCACACATCCCTGTGTCATCGCTGGTCACGTGTGACTGCCGAATATGAGCCAGTATAATTGTTGGGTTGTCCAGGAAAGCCATTCTGTCCACAAGCCCACCACTTCACTCTACTATCTTCTCTCCATCTTGTTTCATGGGCACATGTACCTAGAAATAGAATGCACACAGCATTTTAGAAACAAAACTCAACAAAACAAAGCCAACTGAAACCCCAATTCAAGAAGGGTTCTACTCTGGATGCACAAACCCGAACTGACTCCATTTTGTACAGCAAATTATTTTAATTCTGTTCCAGTTTAAGTTACACTGCTTGCTGAGATCCACTTGAAGAACAGGGGGTTTGGAGGACGGCACGAAACCTGAATCCCAAGACAGGAGAACACAACCTACAGACAGGTCCCATCACTCTACAACAAATGGTTGTCATAAGGCAAAATATTCCAAGTACCGCACACAGAAGGAGGGAGACAAAATATACACAAGAATCACCTGTCCCTTCAAATGAATAAATTTACCAAACCAGACAGGGTTTGAACTTCTTTTCACCCAAAATACTATGTTACCATTTTTCTTCTGCCTCTACCTACCGACTCTTTGATTACTTTATTACGGATCCTCTTCAGGTTTTGTATTTCAAGGAAAAGCTTTTGAGGTCAGTATCTCAGGGCAGAACACTGAGCACCACGCTGCTGCACGGCGCTTTATGCTGGGCAATGGCTGTAATATGGAAAAAGCTCTATGACCATATACCACATGCCTCAGTTCTCAGGCACTTTGACAACAGTAATTGCTGCTTACCTAAAATACTTCATTTGGAGGACTCCAGAGGCCTTACAAAGCAAAGCAGAGGGCAAAAAAGATAAAAAACCCCAAACCACAAAGCCCAAACCACACTCAAACTGTTACCCTGGTTTACTGTAGGCTGTGGGTTTATAGTTCTGTTACTCTGATTCAAGCCTGGGCTGCCTCTGAAAGGGGCAACTGCTGAAAATAACCTGAAAAGAAAAAAAAAAATTACTGATTTTCAAGTTGACAAGTCCTCCAGTGAACAGCTGCCAGAGCACCAGTACCCCCCTAAGGCAGGCAGCAGGGTGAGCAAAAGAGGGAGCAGAGCTGAGGATCCCCTCTCAGCAGCAGTGCACGGCCGGCTCAAAGCCACTGCCAAACCTCAGCCCAAGGGACAGGGAAGCTGCAGAGATTTGCAGTCTGAGCTCAGAGATGCTGGACTAAAAGTTAAAAATTAGCTTTTCTACTTATTTGCGTATCTGAGAAAAAACCACAACATTTTAATACCAGCTATAGGACTAAATGTGTTTATACACTTCTTTGAACATACAAACAATAACAAAAAAGCCTATTGTTGCTGTTTGCAAAACTTTTGTCAGGCAGAAGAAAATACCAAATGAAAAGAAAATTTTCAGATCACCCAACGCCGTACCCCATGAAAATCTGGCAAAGCCAGCTGGCCTCCTCCTGGCAGGCTTGAACAGAAGAGAGTGGAAGAAAACATCAGACCGACTTGTTCCCGGAACAGCATCGCATTGCATCACCTCCCCGTATGCTTCCAAAGGAAAGGGGTGTCAACATACAGAGCCACACAAAGCAGCTTCTATTTAAATAGCTCAAGCAAAAGTAATACTTCAATTGGACACTCATCTAATCAAGACCAAAAAACAAATCTGAAGGGGTACTGTAAACCGCAAACCCTACGCATATCCTCCCTACCACCAAACACCAGCATCCACCAATTAGAACATTTGATAAACAGATATTTACAGCCTTCCTAAGTTTAGGCTTTTTTTGCTTCCTTTGCCACAAATATTGCCATTTTTCTGAGAGGCTGTGTCCTTTCTGTGTTAAAAAAAATACAAATTCAAAAGTATTACATTAAACAAGAGACTCAGCAGCAAGAAGGAACTCAATAAAAGAATGGTAGAGGAATAAAACTGACATGCTGCTTGTTATTAATACACTACTCCCACCATGCATGTTGATAAATGATGCTGTCAGCTAAATGCACTCGGTGAGCATCCCTGGAGACACCCACCACCCGGTGCGCGATGCTCGGAGCACCCCGCTTTGGCCGGGGTCCCCAGAGGCCCCTACAACGCTGCCACACCAAGTTCCATTTTAAATTTGCTGGCTGCTCCTTCACAGCAAGTGGGCTGCTCCCCCAGAGGACCCCTCGATGGCCTCAGTGCTGGGGGCCACAGGCAGAGAGCCCACCATAAGGCAACCCTCTCCCTGCTGCAATTGAGGTTTAAGCCCTACCAGCGTGACCAGTGTTGTGAGAGTCAGAACAGACACAACTACCTGCACAACGTGTGGGTATTTCAAAGAGTGCACTGAGCCTTAATTATTTACAGACTGCTTATTAGAGTGCCACGCTCACCTGCGAGCAGCGAGAACTTGTTCAACTGAGCAACCGCCTCGGGCTTCTCAAAGGTCTGCAAACTCCCAATCAAAAATTACTGCTGCCCCATCAATGTGTCATATAAATGCTGGCATGTTAATTGTGTATTTATAAGATTGTTAATGGTTAGTTAATTTACCTCCCACACTATTATTGTACTTGAAATGATTTAATGTCTGCTAAGGGAGTTAACAACATGTAACAGCAGATGCGAGAATTTTACCTTTATACTCTGCACCCCGACTTCACGCCATTACCAGGCCCTGTGCCAAATCACCCAGGTTCTTCACAATCTCACACATGCAATCACTTCTCCCTGAAACATGAATGGTGAAAAATTGCCAGAAATTCTATTCCAAATACTAAAGTCTGATACAAACACGTTTTTCTTTCTCCTCTTCAGAGTTTGCAAAAGGACACACTGGAACTAATCTCTCCATCAATTAATGTCAACTGGAAATCCTATGAACAGTCACCAAAAAAAAAAAAAAATTAGGAAAAAGTTCAGAGTGCCACAATTCAGGTCAGATTTCTGTGCTGTGTTTTAGGGGTTGCTATCCACACAGTTCCAACTGGTTCCTCCTTTGCTAAAGGCAGGACACAACCAGCCAGCACAGCCCTGGTCTGAGGAACAATGACCTCCAACGAGTGAAAGGATTCAGAGAAGCAAAGTTCTGTTTTGCAAACCTTTCCCTGAATACCTTCAAGCCTCCACATCATCAGTGGCAGCAGAATTACAGATACAAGATCCATTTCCACATCTACTGGGCTCCGCCAGCGTGCTGCCTCCTATGCATTCCCCAACCCCCCACAGCGGGCACGTCCATATGGAGCAGCTGAATTTAATGGAATTTGGGGACTTCCTGAGCATCAGCAACTCCTACATTCTTCAGTCATGAACAAAAAATACACACTCTTTTGATACTTGCCCTATATAAATATTATTCTGCTATTAAATAAAATACTCTGCAGACAGCTGCCAGGCATGCTCCGTGCGAACACTAAAGAGCAGGAGAGCAGTGCAAAGCCTATGCAACCTGAACAGTATTTATGGGTGACATGATACACAGGTCAGTGTTCCCATGATACACGGCTTATACACAACCCCCTCCGTGACCCATCACCCAGGCGGACAGAGCTGAATCAGCCCTTCACTTTCTTTTTGATCTTTACTATTCACCTGTCTCACTGTGTGAACATTACCTAACTCACGCCCTGGACACGAACGCCCTCTCACTCCTCGTTCCACTCCTGACGTGCCCCAAAGACCACGGTGAGCACAGCCCCCTACTACTCTTGTGCAGTTAAACATCCTCAAAGACGTAAAATTGCACCATCAAGAGGTGGAATGCCTTGCCAGGTTCCACAGGAACTCTGGAGCAGAATCAGGCAGCTGGATCTCAGTCTACTATTTTTATCAGAAGTATTCCTCTTCCAGGAACCCACTGCTATATTTATGGCATCTATAGACTCTCACAGCAAGCGGAGTGAGGCTGTTATGCAGATCAACCTCATTCATAACATGGCATACAATAAGTAATGCAGAACCTTCTAACAAATTATTCAGCTCCCAGCAGGTAACACAAGAGTCTGGAAAAGAGGATCTGCAGTTATACAGACTATACTTTAAACACATCTGCATACATCTGCATTCAGGGGGGCCATTCCATTGTCACAACATATCAAGTGTTCTTGTGACCCTCCTGCTTGCCTGATGCACTGTATTTATTCAAGGAAGAGATTCTCGCTTTCCTCCTTCCCTTCCAAAAGCCCCACACATAGCCCAAGCCCAGTCTGGTTTATATCCACAAGTTATCCTACATCAAGTGTCAATGAGGTATCAAAGCGAGTGTGAGAGAAGGGGAAAGGAGAAGCTGAACACACAGCTCTTGAGACTGCCATCCTTCCCCCCATCAGACTGACCCACTGCAGGTCAGCTCATCACACAAGGGCTTCCACAGGCACTGGGCTTAAACACCTCTCTGACTGTAGCTCTTTAAAGTGATCTTCAAAACTAATGAAAAGAAATGGGCAGGTTAGAATAAAAAAAAAAAAGATTTTTCTCCCTCCACGTCATGCAAGCTGGAACAGGGCAGTGTGAACATACTTCAAAATTCATGGTTTGGGTTATACGAAATAATTTCACAGTTAACTTCTGTCTGCAATTGCAAAAGAAATGGTTGTGGTTATCTACATTTGCAGCAGTAAAAATAATCGAGACCCTTGAATGCCAGACAGACACTGTGCACACAGGATAACGGGAAGGGAGCTGCAATATATGAAAATTCAAGTTTATGTTTCAACAACAGCTCAAGTGCATTTAAGAATGAATACTTATCTCAAGAAGCTGTCACTCATGCTTTGGGTCCTATCGTTAAAACGGAAATAACCATTTGAAGTTGTTTAAAGAGGCGCTCTTTCACGAGTGAAACTGGAATTTTAAAGTTATGATGAGAAAACACCACATTACACACAATTTCTGACAAATTATTTGTTAGTTTTCAAACCTGTAAATCAATCTGGCATTAGCTCTATAGTCCTGTGTTTAGGAACTGCTTGGAATTTGGCTGTGTTTTTGTTGTCATACTAATCAGGATGCAAATTATACCAACTCCAATATTTTAATTATTGAGCTTCAGGGAAGGAGGGAGAGAATACTGGAGCATGCATGGAAACCGTAGAGTTGCCTCTATTTGTTTCCCAGTCTTGTCCAATCTTCATTTGATTGTGAACAAGTTGGTTCTCAGCTAACCTGAGCTCTCTTGCATCAAGATTTTAAGTAAATAAATAAGTATAAAAAAAGTGCAGAGATTATAAATTAGGGCAGAGAAATCTGTATCTAGACTCGTGCCTGCAAAGAGCATTCTATCAATATAGTGAAATGCTAATCTCCTAATTAACAACCTAATTAGGTAATTATGGCTTTGCAGAGGGATGCCTAAATGAAATATGACAACATGGTCACCTCTTTATATGGCACCTGTGGGCCTTTTCAGCTGTCACCGCAAAGAGTGCAATATCAATTTGAACAGATGACAAAGTGTTGTCATTTTTCATTCGGGTACTGCACTGAGTGGTTTGGGTAGAGGCAGTTTAGCAAAGCGGCACCTTGCCTGGCTTCTGCCTCTTCTAAATACCTGCACACACTTTGCTTAATTTTTAATGTCTATGGTTATGCTTATTTATTCATACTGGCTCGCAAGCACCACCTAATGCACACCTTCCACCGGCAGTGTCACGCTGGGTGCCACCCCTGTCACCTCACGTCACAGCACGCGTCCACCACAATTCACTACCCAGGAAAAATATGAGTCTTCGAGCTCATTTTTAAGGCTTAACTGTCGTTTTTAAAATAACAAAAGAACAACAGAGTACCTTTTAAATCACACATTACAATTTCCACTTTATTTTTATTCCCAAGGAAGACTCTGCTCCCAAAGTCACTGTGGCACATGCAGACCTGGAAAGGCATTCCTCCAACAGCAGCACTGCACTTCCACACGGAATCAGGATTTTTCACTCATATGCCCAAAATGCTCTAAAGACAATTTGCTAAGCTTTAACTTTCCTAGGCTGAAGAAATAAAATACCTGCTTACAAAGAGGAGGATAAAAGTGCAGGCTTGGACTGCTCAAATATTAGACTAGAACTACTCTTTTGACTCTTCTCACTGTGGCATTCAAGAGCCTCAAAAACCCCACAAATCTTACAGACACCTTTACAACCTTCAGTCTTGACAACAACGCAGAAAGCTTCAACATTTTCCCTTTGTTTGTGTAACACAGGGAGATGCTGTGCTGTTTGGGTTCTCCCACGCACGACTCGCTGGCTGTGCCACACCGCAATCGGCAAGCGAGCAGGGAGGCACGGCGCTGTTTGTCCGTCTGCACTGCACCCCACAGCAGCTCCATAAGGTCTGCCTGGATGTGCTGAAGCCAGACTCGACTCAGAGGTGTTTAAAGCACATGAGGGTCCTTAAAGAGCCTCCGGGATGAAGCCTGGAGACTCACTGTGCCTCCAGCCAGCCCACGGGACCTTCAGCACAGCCTGTGCACGGCACTGCGGACACACCGCCATCGTGTGCTGGTCCTGGCACTGCCCCTGGCACTGCCCTGCCCTTGGGTTCGCTCAGCATCCCTGGACTGAACAGAGGCACACACCAAAACAAAGAGCTTTGCACTTGTTATTTTTTACAGTTTATTGCCATTCCACTTCTGATTACATGAAAATATTTTCATTGCATGAAAAGGATGATCATAACCTTATTTTTTTATAATATAACAGGGTGTAAGGTGCTTCTGGCTTCACAAAAGCTCATACCTAAAAACCTCCTGAGCCTTCCAAGCCCCTCTGGGACTCCACGTCAAGTGTAGTGGGACAGATTCACATTTCTTTCACAGTAGATGAATCCTCTTTTCCTCTGGCTTCTAATTTTTGTCTTGACAAATTTTTGGTCTGTCTCCTTCAAGAGTACACAAAACATTCACGGAGCTTTGTTTTGCTTTCAGAATAATTGCTTTGCATACAATATTTATTGCAAGCAATAAGGAAACAAGGTACAGATCATCCTTGTGCTCTCCTGCATAAGAAACAGAGTTTATAGACAACGAACAGCTAGCTACCACAGTTTAATAAAGCTTCTCAGCAGACAGACACACACAATTAACATTAAAACTCATCCTGGGGTCTCTGTTAGAGGCACTGTTGAGCAGGAAAACCCTCACTTGGTCACTTCTGACAATGGAAAACTGCTGCCAGCAAAACCTAGGGCAGGAAACTCACTGCCAGGCACACCTCCAACGTAAGGCAGCATCACACCCAGGACCCACCACAATACCCACAGTACTGATGGCCCTGCGATAGCATTCTGGGTGCTACCAGGGACACCACTGCTGCCCTGCTGCCTTCACACCCCTGCACCCCAAAGCTCACTGCCTGTCCCAGCAGCTGAAAGGGAAGAACTGGAGGAAGCCTGAGCCTTCCTTCCCCCTTCCTCAGTGAGTGCCACTTGTCCATCTCTGAAGCAGTGTCACACGGGTGATCTGCTGGTCCTGCACGGGGCTGTGTTGCTGTTGAGGATGTGCAATTTGCACCCTCTTTGTTTGCTGTCCCATTGTTACTATAACTGACCTTCAATAGAGGGGTCCATTTCCCATGCTCACAGCTTGGGGAATGCATCACCCACAGATCGTTCTGCCAAGCTGCATCACCTGCAGAGGCCTTTGCTGATCAAAGGGGAAACCTGGGCAAGTCCTCAGCTCTTAGACACATCTGTTACTGCAACTGAGAAGGAAATGTACTAAAGTCGTCCTAATTCACCGCTTCAGTTATTTCTGTTCAAGTCTATATGGAGACGATGATCTCAATATTTTTTTTTAGTCTAACCCAAAAAAGTGTCCATGAACAGATTTGCTCTGAACTTGAGAAAATAACAGAGAGAGTTTAATTCCCAACCTTGCATCTGCCGGATAACCCCCCCCGAGACCTCAAATCACGCAGAACGTACTCAGAAAACCCAGCCTGGCTCTCATATTTCTTATTTAGATGATCACTAAACTTCCAGTACCACTGACATCAGCTCTTATCGCTGTGTCTCCTAGCAGGCTCTCACTCCCTCACCGATGCTCCCGCGGTGAGGACGGCAGTGCTGATCCCCACCCACCGCGCTCCTGGGAACCGAGAGCGCCATCAGTCACAGAATCACAGGATGTCAGGGATTGGAAGGGACCTCAAAAGATCATCCAGTCCAATCCCCCTGCCAGAGCAGGAACACCTAGGTCAGGTCACACAGGAACACGTCCAGGTGGGTTTGAATGTCTCCAGAGAAGGAGACTCCACAACCTCTCTGGGCAGCCTGTGCCAGTGCTCTGTTACCCTCACTGGGAAGAAGTTCTTCCTCACATTTATGCAGAGCCTCCTATGTTCCAGCTTGCACCCATTGCCCCTTGTCCTGTCATTGGATGTCACTGAGAAGAACCTGGCTCCATCCCCATGACACTCACCCTTTACATATTTGTCCAGCCGTGTGTGCTCAGCCCAGCGCAGACCCCTGAGCCGCCGGAGCAGGGACCCTGGGGCTGCAGAAGCAGCTCAGGGATGAAGTTATGCCGTGTGCCATGGGGATGAGGTGGGAGCCCTGGGCCAGGAGAGCCCCCAGGGTCAGGCCGGGAGAACTTCCAGATCCCCGGGCTTCGGCCACACGTCTCGCTTACCCGCTGCTCCCTGCGCTCCTTACCCGAACGCAGCGCCGGGCCTCGCTCCACAGGGACGCTGCCCTGCCCGGCACCTGCAGCTCCCCGCGGCAGCCGGCGGCCCGGCCCGCAGATGTCCGGGGCAACCCCGGTCCTTTAGCCGCAGAACACCTCCCCGGTACCGCGGAGGATCACGGTGCCCTGTGACGTCCCGCATCACCTGGCGGATCTACCACAGGCTTCGGTTAGAGCAGACGGAGGAGGGGACACAGCAGGGAGCATCGCTGCCGCGGTCACCCAGCAGGACGGCCCGGGGCGCCGCCAGCCCCGCTACCGGCCGGGACCGGGCAGGCATCCCGCAGCCGGGCCCCGGCCCGCCCCTCCGCGACACCCGCCGGGGCTAGCACCCCGCACGCCTCCGCACTTACAGGCTCCGCCGCCGGGCCGCTCCGTGGGGCCGGGCCAGACGCCGCCTCCTCCCCGCCGGCGAACCGGGGCAGCCGCTTCCGGGCTCGGAGGACGCCGCGCACCAGGGAGCGCTGGGCCGCGCTGCGACCCGGAAGTACCCCCCGGAAGTGACGTCTCGGGGGCGCGGGGCGGCCGTGCGCGTGCGCAGGGGGCGCGGCAGACCTGGGGCGGGCACTGCCGGCCGGGCCGCGTGGGCCGTGTCGCGCGGGCGCTCGGTGCCACCGGGAGCTCACGTCGCGCTTTGTCCGCAGCGGGTGCGTGTGCCCGTGCGGGGGCGGCTGCGGCAGCGGGGCTGGCTCTGTGCGGTGTGTGCCGGACACCGAGTGCCCCCGGTGCCGGGTTTGCGCCTTCCACAGCCAGCCACGTGCCGTTAGTGACAAACTTTACAGAAACATTCGTAACATCTCTTGGAAGGGCCGAGTTTCTAATGAAGTTGAACTGTGACAGCAAAGACGGCGGCTGCTCTGGCTGAGATCGCACCGGTTCTGTGGCCGAATTCACCAGAGTTTTCCTGTTTGAAACACTGCGGGATTTGTATTTATTCTGTGGTTTTAAACCAAACCTTCCACGTGGCACTCGGTGTACATAAACAAAGGTAACTGTTGCAAAAGAAAGGAATTAACAGTGCAGTGCTTAAAACCATGAGGGACGTCATGCCGGGTTCGAGCAGTGCTCCATTAACTCGTGTGTTGTCTCCATGGCCCGTTCCCCTCGAGCCTCTGTGCCATCTGGAGCCATTGCCAGGCACTTCCAGGACTCATTTTCCTTTTGGTGTCTCCTCGTGGCCCATTCGTGTCACCCCTTCTCAGACTTGCTGATGCTGGCTGCCTCTGCAATCTCCTGTGGAAATATTGAGAAAACATTGGTTAATTCCTCAGCAAACCATGACCCAGCAGTGTCTGAACAGCCGTACACATTGACAAAAAGCAAGCTTTAGAAGGGACAGTGTGGCAGGACAGTGAGAAGCATCACACAGAGCACCACCAAAAGCGCCAGAGTGGAGGAGACAGGTGTTCAGTGTGTGAAGAACAGATAGTGATGGCCGGCATTGGTGGCACCGAGTAAAGACAAGGAGCTGGAACTGCTCTAGCAAGTGGCAGCTCACCAGTAGTGTCAGGCCACAACCATGGGCACAGCAGAGCACAGAGACCTGTTCTCCAGCACTCATCTCATGCTCATTGCTCAACTCAGCCTGATAAACCAGTAGAAAACATAACCCAGAAAAGCGACTTTCTGCTGGTTTGGTGAGGTGAGTACCAGAGCTGGCACAAGGACACATCATCCCATTTGTTTCAGTGCTGGGTAGCCGTGAGAACTGCTCAGTGGTTCTGTGGAACTTTGTCCTCAGAGGGCAAATGCAAACTGATCTGTGAAATAGTCACAATAATAGTCATAGCAAAGATCTTTGGAGTAGTGTTCATGATGAACACATTTGCTCAGACCAGAAAATGGTACAGTAATCAAGATGGAAGATAATTAGAATTTGAATAATCATGCTAATTGCTTGGAGGGACAGTAAAAGCATAGTTATCTTAACCAGCAGTAATCCACAACAGTTAAACATAACCTCTGTGAGACGCGGTTAAGGGTTCCAAACAGATGACATCCAAGGTACGTTTCTGAGTGAAGGTACGATGATGGTGATGTCAAAGTGATTGAGAGGAGAGGCAAGCAGAAACCAGGGAGAAAGATTAAGAGCTCTGTTTTAGCCACGCCAAGTCAGAGTTGTCAGCCATACATCCAGGGATATCGGAGACGAGGATGAGATTTTAGCTGACATGACTTCCTCCAAGTGAAACTGTCCATCACAGATAAAGTACATGTAACGAACTAGATATCATTTTAATTGCTACTGTGGCTCTTTATGGCCATGCCACAGGTGGTTTCCCTTCCTTCAGAGGTCTCTATCGCAATAGCTTTGTTACACACTACTCAAAACATGAAGAAAATTGATCAGAATTTAAGTGACTTCCCCCATAGGTGTGCATGGGCAGGTGGTGTACATAGGAAGAGTTTGGTGGTGGCAATGATCTGAAGATAACCCCTTCACAGAATGAAGTCCCAATTATTCTTGATGTCTGTTTTTTGTCTGTTCACACTTTTGGCAGTCTGTACATGTGTGCCAAAAGATGGAGTTGTTATCGAGATCTGCCTTCTGCAGTGGCACCCTTTCAGCATAGCTCGCTGAGCCAGACGATGCTCTCAGGGCCTCTGCCTCCCCACAGGGCTTGTCCGCGAGGAACAGGCCCAGGGCACGGCCACACAGGCAAGGCGACAGCGAACAGGCCACCTCCGGCCCAGCCTGGCCTGGGCCCTCTCCATCCCGTGCCCACTGCACGGCCGAAGCTCCCCGCCCCGAGCGAGGCCAGTCTCCGGCCAGCACCCGGGCTCGCAGGCGCGGGGGGCCCGACCCGGGGACTGCTCCCAGGCCGGGGCTGCCGATCCGACCCTCCCGGCCCGGCAGCGCGGCGGCGGCAGAGAGGAAGCACGAGGCCTCAGCCCAGGGGTTCCCATAGCAACGGAAGGGGCGGGGCCGGAGCGGCGGTCGCCCCGGCCACGTGACCGTTCGAACAGCCCAATCAGAAGTTTCTCAGCCTGGGGGTGGGGCCTGCGCGGGGCCAGGCGGGAGCGGCACCGCCCCGCGCACGCTGAGTGGCCGCCGCCGCAGCTGGCGCCCTCCCCCGCGCGCTGCGATTGGACAGCGCGCCCGCCGCTCCCGGCTGAGCCCGCCCCACCGCTCCCCCCCCCGGGGAGCGCCGCCGCCGCTCGGCCCGGCGGGAGGGCGACCCCGCGGAGCCGGACCCGTGAGGCGGGCGGCCCCGGGCGGGGCGGTGGCGGCGGCGGCCCCGCCCGGCGGGGAGGTTCGGAGCGGGGCGGGGCGCGGGGCGGGGCGCGCGGCGTCCCGCGGGAGGGGCGGGGCGGGGCGGGGCGGGGCCGGCGGGCTCCGCGTCCCTCTCGCGCGCGGCCGCTCTCGTCGTTCACAGGGTGACACGTCCGCGGTGAGTGAGTGGCGTTGGCAGGCTGTCAATCCCTCACCGGAGCGGCCATCAAACACCGTAAAGCACACACGGGCGCCGGGCGGCGGGGCCCATAAATTCCGGCGGGCCGATATTTTTGCACATTGCTTTGCAGAGTGTAATTAATTTTTTTACAGTTCTTTCCCCGCGATTTCCGCTCTTTTCTTTGCACAAGCCCAAACTTTTGATTGCCGCCGTTCCCCCCCCACAGACTGGGGAGCGCTCGTTATTTTTTGGGGGGGAGGGCGATTAATATATTTTTTTCCCCCCTCTGTGATTGTGTTTTCTTGGCTTTTTTGTATGTGGCAGTTTGGGGGTGGGGGTGCCCGCCCGGTCTGTCGCGGTTTTTGCTCTCTGCCACCCTCCTAACTTCCTCAGGATCACAAAGCGAGCTCTTTGGGTTTGTGTTTTCTTTTGTTTTAATTTTTTTTTTTTTTTTCCCCAAAGAAGATTTTTGGACAAGTGGGGAAAGACATAAAAAGCAACAGTAAAAATAAAAATAATAATTTAAAAAAAACCCAAACAGCTTTGGAGGAAGATTGTACCGGGAGAACTGCACAGAAAGCTCCGCCAGCTCCTTCTGCCGGCCGCGGCCGGCGGCGATGCGAAGACTGTAAGCACGGCAGTGATTTACTGCGCGGGCAAGGAGAACAGAGTGGAATAAACAGCTGAGATCCGGTCAAAACACAAATACTGATTTTTTTGTTGTTGTTGTCCTTGTTTTGTTTGGCTTTTTTTTAATCCTTTTTTCTTTTCTTGCCGTGCGTGTGTGCGGGAGCGCAGCCCGCAGCCGGGCAGCGGGGCTGCCCGCGGGAGCAGAGCCTGCCCGGCGCTCCCCCCGCGCTCCGCCCGCCCCGCAGCGCGGCCCGGGCCGCGGCCGCCGGCATGGACGATCAGTCCCGGATGCTGCAGACTCTGGCCGGCGTCAACCTGGCCGGGCACTCGGTGCAGGGGGGCATGGCCCTGCCTCCTCCCCACGGACACGACGGGGCAGACGGCGACGGCAGGAAGCAGGACATCGGCGACATCCTCCACCAGATCATGACCATCACTGACCAAAGCCTGGATGAGGCACAAGCAAAGTTGGTTTCGTCTAATTAAACCTTGTCTTTTTTTTTTTTTTTTAAATTATTTTTTCCTTTTTTTTTTTCTGTGTGTGTATGGGTTTTGTCTCTCTCCTTCCCTGCTCTGCGGAGACCCGGAGTCTCACAATTAGAGCAACTTCTTGGCGCCGTGGGCAGAAATTGGCAGCAGCCAGGGGAGAGCCAAAGTTGCTATTTAATGATATTTTAAAACAATAATAAATATTTGTGTAACGGACAGAGCAGCGGGCGATGCTCACGGCGTGGCTGCGGAGCGCGGGAAGCTGCGGCCGATCCCCGCGCGCTCCCGCTGGACGCTGTCCGGCGGACACCTCTGTCCCTCTGTCCGTCCGTCCTTCCCTCCGTCCGTCGGGCGGCTCCGCGCTCCTCGGAAGTGCAACTTTTCTCCCTTTTTCCTCTTCCTTTGCCCCCGAAGTGGCGGCAGATCAATTACCAGATACCGCTGCGGGGAGAGAAGGGGGGGGGACACCCAACAAAACAACCGCCGGCTGTTTGAAATCACAGTAAATAATACAAAAACAGTGTTAACCCACCCCACCCCTTTTCACTCCTTAATAAATCAGTTATAATATCGCAGCATCGCACGGGGACCAGGGGCGGGGGTTGATTTATACCCCGCGGCCGGTCGGCGTTTGCACAAAGGTAGAATTCGGTGTAAAAGCCTGAGGAAAAGGACTCCGGTCGTTCCCCCGCGGCTCCTCCGCCCAGCACCCCCGGCCCGGTGCCCGCAGTCACGGCGGTGCCGGACCGGGGCTGCCGGGCAGGGAAAAGGGATGAGGGGACAACGGCGACCCCGGTATCCTTCTGAGGGAAGGCGCCATGTTGCTGAAACGCCACGTTAACCTCTCTGGCTTCTCTTCTCTTTCAGGAAGCACGCCCTGAACTGCCACAGGATGAAACCCGCCTTGTTCAGCGTCCTCTGCGAGATCAAGGAGAAAACAGGTAAGGGCCGCCCGCGCCGCCACCGCCGCCGCCGCAGCCATCTTGATCCCTCCCTTCCTCGCACCCGCCGCTGCCCGCCGGCCTCTGTCGCCCCTCACGCCGCCGGGTCGAGGTGGCGGGGACCGCCGGTAGCGCTGCCCGTGGGGGCCGGCCCGCCCCGCCGAGCTGAGGGTCCCGCCGGGCGGCGGCGGCCCGGGGCGGCTGTGCGGTGTGAAATGGCGCGGGGGAGGCCGCCCCGCCGCTCTGCCCACAGCTCCCCGCCGCCACCCGGGCTGCCTCTTCACCCCCGGGACCCTCGGCACAATCCTTCTCGGGTCTGTGTGACCTCACAGCATTTCATATTTTATTGTTTGCTTTTGTCCCCGAGGACGGGAAAGTTTCTGCGGGCGTGCGCTGCGCCCCTGCCTGCAGAGCGGGGGACACCCCCAGGGACCCCAGGGACGGACCTGTCACCCCAGGTTGTGCGGCCAGGCCCTCTCGGGCGAGGGGGTTTTAAATACCAAAAAAAATGCATCACAGAGGTGCAAAAAATATTTTTTTTCCTACGTTACTGCAACACGAATATTAAACTCATGGGTTTTTTTTTTTTTTTCTTTTTTAAGAGGCATTTTAAGGTTTTGTGTTTTTTTTTGCCACTGAATTTACAGAGAGTTTGGCTTTTTTTTTTAAAGAAGAACATATGCAAAGTATTCTGCTTTGTATTATGAGAATAACAACATTTATTATGGCCTGGCTTTAAAAATAAATACATGCACTGCCTGGCTCTTTAGCTCTATTTGATACTCACATCCCCCTTAATGGCACGCTGAGAAAATAAAGACCACAGATGAAAACAACAAACGTGAAACCATTGCCAAGCTCAGCTGAGAAGCTGGAAAGTGCACAGTTCCCAGTGAATGATGGTGCTTTATGTCCAGGGGTTTCTTTGCTACTGGGGATCCACTTCAGTTTCTGCTGACAGCTGAGCACCAGGGCATTGACTGTGTTGTGAATATTAAGATTGATTCTGCCTGATATGGCATTATATTACCCGGGATGAGGGAATGATCCCTCTCCTGCTCTCCCTCCCGCCGCCCGCCTTTTGCCTCCATCAGCTCGCAGCCCCTCTCCGTCCTGCTCGGGCTCATGTGTGTTTTCTGCCTTTCCCTGAACTTTTGCCCGTCCTGCTCGCAGCCAGCCCAGCGACCTGCCCTCTGCGTGCAGACATTTTGCAGCAGGCACATCTCAATGCAGGAGGCAGGCGCAGGTCCCGCAGTCACTTTGTTTGCAGAGGGCTTAGCCTGGCTGCTCTGGAAGGAAAGTACCGTCAGGCACATGTCAGAGGTGAGCTGGAGACCCAGGTCCTTCCGCAGCGGGATTACAGGCGAAGGCTGTTCGGTCAGGCCACGGCCGTCCCCGAGGCGAGAGGGAACCGGTGGGCTGAAGTGTTTGGGGGGGTTTCAGTGATAACCTGTGAGTCAGGGTCCTGCCTTTGTGCTGCCAGTAGTCAAGCCAAGTTTGCAAGTTCTCTCTTTTGTGAAATCGCTGAGCACCAACAGAGTGAAGGCGTCCGCCTGCCCAAAGGCGAGATCCCCGCGGCACGGGCGGGACGGGATTCGTGCTCCGGTGATGGATGGGGATGGATCCACACCCCCACCAAAAACTGTTCCCCGAGGGGACCTTCACTCAGGGTCTCCCAGTTGAGACACGGTGTCTGTGTAGGCTTTAGTTAGCATACCAAAGCAAAGAAAACATGAGAATGAATCCTAGGACGTTTTCTGTAAGCTGTTCTCCGAGGAAACGGCTCAAACAATTCTGAACTGGAAGGGTGATCGGTCTGAGACGAAATTAAAGCAGAAGTCCTCCCCCTCCCCTGCTACTCTGCATTGTCCTGTGGTCCGAGACTTAAATACGCCGGTAACTGGGTCATGCGCTGGTGTTTAATTCTTTTTAATCAGAACCAAAGTTTCCCTTGGCGTTGGCAGTGGGAATCGCCGTGATGGCTTTAGCGGTACCTTTTGCTGTGAGGAGGAGAGGTGAGGAGGGAGGCTGTTGCCTATACATAAAGTGTAATTGCAGGCATGTCTGTTCTGAAATAAGTGATGCAATATTTAAGTCATTTTTATATTGAATTATGTATTTTTTTTAGATTTTAGTAGTTTTCAGTGCAGTCAGTGAGGACTTTGTGAGACTGGTTGTGAGAGAGCACATAGAGAGATCCTCAGTTCAGAGCATCCCTTTCCTGCAAGGGTTAATGAATGCATCCCATTTTTAACAGCCTCGCTCTGTCTCACTTAGGGTTAGGAGCTGGAGTTTTTTTTTCTCCTGTGAGGTATTTGCCATGTACAAAGCAAATCACTGTGCTTACTGCATTTAGCCTGACATTTCTTTTTTAACATTTTAACATTTTAAAAAGTGCTGCATAATGCATTTAAGAGCTTTACAGATATTAATAGATGTGTGCATTCTTAGAGGCAACCACAAGGTAGCATGGTTTTCATAAAGAAACTGCCACTGATTGCTGTAGTTAGTTCAAAGAAAAATGATACCCCAAGTTCTGCTGAAGCCCCTCTGGCCAGAGGAGAAGATAAGCACGTGAGGGTGTGCTGGCTCTGTTCTGTTGTGTTTTCCCCGTTCTCTGAGGTGACACTGGGAAGCGTTGAAGTTGCATTCTGAGCGCTCACATCTGTTGCATACCTGTGTAGCGGCCTCTCCTTCGCGCCTGCCAGCAGGCAGCCACACTCAGTGATTTGCACCTTGGTTTTTTTTTAAATAGCTCTTTTTTACTGGCTCGGAATCCTTCAGGTTTGCAGTTTGGTTCAGCGTGCATTGGGCGTTGCTGTACCTGAGGTGCTGCTTATTCTCATGGAGATAGAAATGAAAATGTGTTCATTCTTACAGCCTTAAAATGGTTAGGGAATTGCAATTATTTCCCCGTGGAACGGCATATTGTTGGGTCCTGGATTGTGTTGAGAGGTGGTTTGGGGTTTTTTGCCTTTAAAAATCATGTGTATAGGTAGGAACACACATTTACAAAGTGCCTGAATGCGTGTGCGTATAGGCATACCCGTATGCATTTATTTATTTATTTCTGTAACCCAACAGAAACAATGATAGCTGCCAACCAAACCCTAATTTACTGTCACCACAAACCCTAAATAGCATTCATTTACTAGTAAACCCTAATGGCATACATGATGGTTTGCCAGATTTGTGGCCTTTGTGAGGCTTATAAGCAGGACTGACTTGGGAAGATCATAAAACTTAATGAACTTCTCGACTGCAGGAGGTGTCCGCAGGGGAAGGGAAAGGCCTGCTTGGCTGGTTGGGCTGCTTGAACTATTTTTTATGTCTAAAGAGAGAGGAGGAAAATGTTCATTATGAACGTTCTCCCCTCGTGCAGAATTTTGTTTTAAAGAATGAAAAAAAAAAAAAAAGGTATGAAAAGCAGACAGAGAGTGACGTTAATCACAGGGTTAATTTCCTGCTCTTCCCCATGTAAGGGAAAACCTTTATTTTTATTGCTACAACTGTAAATAGCTGTGTGATGCCACTCGGATGATTAAAGGGCTCTATCGTGCCCTGGCGTGCTGCAAAGCTCCTTATTGATGAAAATGGCCCAACTCTGGTCAATGCGATGCGAAATCTGCCAGGGCCTGTAGGTCCCTCCGGTGAGGACTGCTTCTGCCTTCCCTGCTGGCAGAACTGGAAACCTTAACCCGTCTCCACCGTGGCTATTTACACAGCGCGTCACAGGGCTCTTCCCCGGCGCTGCACGAATTCCAACTTCTCCGTGTTTGTAAACTGTCACCCGGTGCCCACAGCTCGCAGTGCTGTGCAGTAAACCACAGCACGGGCAGTCCTCGCTGGCCGTCACAGGGTTCGCAGGGAACAATGCAGTGGCACTGGTAGCATACAGATACACATGTGTATGTATGTACCTGTGTGTGCTAGCTGTTCTCTGAACATCAGCTGTGATGTTATTGTGATTCAGTTTAGCAATTTAAAATATTTATGTGCAGTCCTGGTGGTTTTCTCAAGCTGCTAAATACACATTTTTGCTTTACCCTGGCTAGGTAGGAAGTAAGCATTGTGTATTTATGTGCACACATCTGCAGTTTAAATTGTTTAGCTTTCGTTTCCTTTCTGAAGCTTCAGTGTCCAAGGTTTTTCACTGGTTGTACTTTTGAATGTTTGTTTTTTTTTAATTGTCAGCAAATGTATTACAGACGCCGCCGTGCAGTAGAACGTCAGGCCATTCACACTGTCCTTACGGCAATGACATTGCTTTTCTTCAAAAATGTCCTGCTAGGAAAAAATAAATTGAATAAAGTGCCCTGATTGTCATTTGGTCATCTGTTTCAAACACATTCATTATCAGAATTCTCTCTCTCTGGTGGATTTCTGACATGGTACTTCTCTGGTGAAGAAAACAGGCGGCTTTGGTGATTATTTTCATTAGAGAAATCGGAGTTACTTTGTCTCACAGAACCTGTGCCTCCACCGTACCTATAGACCTTCCCTTTATTAGTGCCCCTTGCTATATTTCAATAACAGTCTCTGGGTTGATTACCAGGGTCTGTTTTTCCAGATTTTTTTTTTCCCCTTCCTCCATAGAGGATAAATTTGGACCTACTTGTCAATACTAATTTCAGCAGGAGCAGGGATTTATTTTATTTTATAGCTGTTTTTCAAGTCCTTCATTTTATTTTTGAATTTGACACGTTTGCTTGCTTATCCGAAAATACTAACTGATGTGAGTTACTGTCTGGTGTATTTTAGGATGCTTGTTGTAAGTTAAGGAATTTTTGCATTCAGAGATAAATTATTATAATAGCATGTAGTGAATGCAAAAGAGGCCCTTTTTTTTTTTTTTTACAGGATTTAACACATTTATCAAGCTCTGTTCCTGCAGCTTTCAATGGAAAAGTTGTATGATATGGATATTATGCTGTCTTTTTTCAATTTAAATATTGATTTGTGTGAAACATTAATATAATGATATTTGCAGTCTACCATAGACAAATATAAGCAGAATTAGACACAGCAAATTGTTACAAATGTAAGGCGATATTTAAATACGTGTGAAGGCTGTATTAATAATTCTGTAGTGGAGCGCGAGGGAGTCCGGTGTGGGTCTGGCCTCAGTTTTCAGGCTGTTTTTCCATTCCTCGCACATCAGGCACACGGTGGTTCGATGAATATTTTTATGAATAGCAGAGATGAATGCTGAATGTGAGCACTAGCGAGCCCTCATCAGCGGAGCCCGAGCGGAGTGTTCCCGTCCCGGTGTGGCTGGTGGAATTAGATGTAGCTGTTTGTATTCCCTGGATTGACACCCTGAGAAGAATGCTTTGTTTGTTTTCTCAGCAGTCATGTTTAATGCTATTCGCTTATCAAGGTGATCAGCATGGTTCAGATAACACATGCCTGACACAGCCTGCCTTTTTTCACCATCGTGTTGACCTTTTGTCACGTTTGCTTTTCTCTGGTAGGCAATTCATGTCTTTAAGTATGAATGGAGTAAATAATTCACATCAATATTTAATATAAATTATTAAAGTTTCTGTCAGCTCTTATGGTTCATGCTTTTATAAAGTTGGAGTAGTTCATCAGCCAAACAGATGAATTGTGCTTCTCAGCTGGACATTAGAGCTCCTCCATAATGCTGTCTTTACAGTGGAAGTAAACAGGGAATTAAATATGAAAGGAAATGAAGCCTGGTGCTTCGACTCGATATATTTTTCAATAATGCACATTCTTTAGGAAGGCTCAAAGTACTAGATAAAGAGCCATCATAATTTATTTTGTTATTCTCATACTTTTTTTTTTCTCTTCATGTTGCAAACAGAAATGAAAACCCCTCTGACCCTGGTGTTTTCTCCTGCTCTTTGTTATTAGCCCTCTGTGACTGCTCCAGCTCCCTTCTGGGTTCAGGGTGGGTGTGCTAGTGCTGGGGGCTGTTGGGGCTTTGGGTTTTTTTCTCCCCTTAATATTCTTTTTCTATTTTTAAATATTGATGGGGAGCGCTACGATGATGAAGTTCCAAGGTTTTTTACCCCTTGTTTATAAATGATGGTTTATATATTGCAAAGTGACCTGTGACTGAAAGTAGATTCTGAAAATATTTTTTTCAAGAAGAGCTGGTCTGATGTCTGAGCGTAAGAGCTATAATGTGTTTATTGCTTCAGGAGTTGGATAAAAATAGCATGTTTTGCATAAAAGCATGTAGTAAAAATCCTCATGCACTGACTTTAATTTTATACTATTTTCGGTATTTTCCTTTAAATTCTTTTGTTAAGGATGAGTTCAGTGCATGTTGCACAGTCACATGAACTTGTGACAATCTGTGAATCACTGGGTATCATGCCTCCTACAAATCCATCACTGGGAAAGGGGGGTGGCTTTCTATCATGTGTTTACAGGTCAAAACCTTTCGCTATACTTAAGTCATGCATCAACATTTAAAGCTAATCTCTCATTCCTCATTGTCCAGCAGGTGGCTTTTTCATATATTATTTAATCTTTAATTATTTATTGCAAGTGGGAAATGGAATTTAATAATATTATCCTGATTGCGTTTTTGAAAAGAACGCTGTCTTTTCAGTGCACCCCGTTGTAGATGATAGGGTCAAGGAAAGCATCCAGAGATCTCCAAGTATACAATCTAAATTAAGATTCTAAACAGGCATTACAGATGCTGGTAACTTTGGCAATTATCATTTTGTTTGGTGAACAGTAGTAAAACAGTGTGCGGTAAAAGTGTTTAGAGAGAGAGGATAAATAAATTGAACAGTTTTGCAATGCAAAGTGGTTTGTGGTGTTTTTGAGGATTTCTTGGCTCTTGCTTAACTGCTATTGTGAAGCCTGGAGCAGATTTTCCCATTGCTAATGCCCTAGAAGTATTAATTCACTTTGATATGCTAATTAGAGGGCATTATGCAAGAAATGAGATTAAGTGGCAGCATGAAGCCATTTGCCTGTCAGTAAATTGAGAGCTTTAGCATCAGGAGGAGCTTTGTTTTTTCTGAGTTTCTCTTGGTTTTGCATATAAATAAAATTGATTGAAAGGTCTAGAGAAGCTTCTAGAACATTGGTGGTTCTTTTTCTCCTTCTATGATTATTTAAACTTCATGTTAAAGCCTTTCTCTGAATATTAATTGATCTAATGGGAGATACTGAACATGAAGAATTTCATTGTATTCTCGGTTACTGTATCTTAACAAAAGGAAAGTATTAGAATTCTTTGTGTCACCTGATTTTTGTGGTATTATTTTAGATACATCTTGCAGCTTTGTGTTGTAGCCTCTCTGCCTGCTAACAGCTCCTGTGCTCAGAACTGTGTCTGCGTGGAGGTATTTTTGCCAGTTCTGCTGGTTTTGGGATTGGGGTAACGAGGGCCCCACCAGCTGAAGTCAAATGGTCGGCTCAGATTCCTGGCCGGCGGGGCCCTGGGCATTTATCACCCCCACTCACTCACTCACTCGCAGCATTTCCCATCATTTCTTATGTAAATCACACCTATATTTTCCTTCATTTAGGAAGGAAGGGTTGTAATATTGACCATAGATTTTATTCAACTGCCAGAAACTGTGTTAAAGTAACATTAAAGGATTGACTTACAGCCATAAGAGCGAGGAAATTTGGAGTTAATAGTTAAACTCTGCCCTTAACTCAACTCATTGAACCTATTTATTAGAGCATATATGATACGTAAGATCACTGTGCTGAGACCTCTGCAGTATTAGGACACTCCACGATGACTTGAAGACGAGAGTTTCTGATTTAGTTCAAATTTTCCTGGTGTTTTTTGAACGTGTGTGTGTGTGTGTGTGTGTGTGTGTGTGTGTGTGTGGTTTTTATTCAGCCTCGGAGTTGCTTTTCTGCAGTTTTGTGGTTAGTTTTCTTTTTGTAATACTGTTTAAAAAAAAATCAGAGAAGTGATTCTGGAAATTGAACAGAAATTTATCAAAAAATAAAACCTAAGCAAACCCGAGCCAAGCCTCTCTAGTCCTCTTTGCCCGAGTGCCTGCAGAGTGTTTGCTGTTTGTGTGCCCATCTCCTCCACGGATCGTTGTCGCAGAGTCAATCAGGGGAGTAGTGCTGGAGTGACAGTGCTTGTTATGAGCCCCAATAGTTATTTAAAAGAAAGGAAAAAGGATAAAAAAATGCCCCAGAGCTGGGTGCAGGGGCTGTTCATGCTGGATGCACATGCTCTCCCTCGTCCTGGCAGCTGAAGTCTATCACTGTTGGGAAATTTTTAACATGAACCACATAAGACACGAACCACCGCGGTTTCCCCGAAGCCACAGGGGCTTTCACGTCAGCGCAGGACAACTGGCACGTGTGCTGCGGGTCCCTGCCCGCTGTCCCCTGCCCTGGGCACCGCGGGCCCTGCGAGCCCTCCGTCCGCCCCCCCTGCTCGTCACCACCCACAGGTCTGTAGAGCTGCTTGCATCTAAACCACGGTGTCCCTGCTGTCCGTCCTTCCCGAGAGCTCCTGAACCAGTGGGCACAAAGAATTCGATCAGGAATTTCTAACCCAAAACCGCCAGTTATCACAGTGAGCCATTTTGATACTGGGAAGAACAGAACAGAATCTGCACAGTGAGTTCTTCTCACAGGAAGCAAAGGAAACCATTGCTGGTCCCCAGCTCCTAATCCTGAGTTCAGATTCTTGAAGGAAAGAACTAAACGAAAGCGTTTTGTGGCCAACCTTGACGTCCTCGGTACCGACAGACCCCCGAAGGTGCTCTTTGGGTGGGGGAGCTGGAGAGGAAAGCCTGGCATTCCTGGGGTTGGCTCCTGGTGCTGCTGTTGACTTGTGAAGGAGAAGCCATGCACCCACTTTGGCGAGGAGACATGGTGACCTCAGCGGGGGCAGAGCCGGGGCTTCGCCACCGTCACACTCAACACAAGAGCTCACTTTTCCCATCTCTAAAATGAGAATATTATCAATCAGATTTTTTTGTGAAGATTGTGTTAAATTGGTGCTATGTATTGAAAAGGAATAATTGCATCAAGTATTTGGTATAATTAAAAATTG